>OU026083.1:31217500-31220000 GCA_907269075.1 Idaea aversata
AGAATCTCAATGACTCGCACACATGCTAGACTCCTTGGTCCGTGTTTCAAGACGGGTCCTGCGAGTGCCCGAAACTGAATCATCGCAGACGGATACGTGCACGGTCCGAGACAGCACGGCGGCGACGATCAGACGCGCCGCCCTCTCGCTCGCACTCGGGCAGAGAGAAAGAGACGACGCTAATCTTGCGTCGGGCCGGACGCGCAAAGCGCGTGCACGTTTCGTTGTTATACCGTCAGACGGCCGGTCGGCTCAGGCGAACGGTCAACCCGGCGACGCCCGAGAGCGCACCGAGAGACTCCCGTACCGAGCTTAGACCGACATCTAACGGGTCGCGATGTATTACTGAGAGAGAAGTGCACGCCGTCCCGGGACGTAGAGACGAACGCCGATCGTGACGCACGCCCGAAGGCGACGTCATCGACGCGACGCTCGCACGCCCGGAAAAGACGATGAATCTCCCCGTTCGTTCATTCGAGTTTCGCAGGTTTACCCCTGAGCGGTTTCACGTACTGTTTAACTCTCTCTTCAAAGTTCTTTTCAACTTTCCCTCACGGTACTTGTTCGCTATCGGTCTCGCGGTAATATTTAGCCTTAGATGGAGTTTACCACCCACTTAGGGCTGCACTCTCAAGCAACCCGACTCTGAGGAGAGTCCCTCTCGCCACCGTTCACCGTCGCTACGGGCCTGGCACCCTCTACGGGAAAACGGCCCCGTTCAAGACGAACTTGGACAGGTGAAGACGACGACGAGAAAGCGGAACCTCCCGAACACCACATCTCCCGCCGCCGTTACAACGGCGGGATTCAGTGCTGGGCTATTTCCTGTTCGCTCGCCGCTACTAAGGAAATCCTAGTTAGTTTCTTTTCCTCCGCTTACTAATATGCTTAAATTCGGCGGGTGATCCTCCCTGATCTGAGGCCAACGTTATAAATTGGAGGCAGACACGATATCCGTCGGCGCTACGACGTCGAACACGCCGAGAGAGTTTTATCTCTCTCGTCGTACCGGCGTCGAGGCGCCCTTCGGACGTCGAGTCCGCCTACACGATCGTCTTCGATTCAATGTTAACGTCACATTATACGTTGATAACGTACACAAACTACAATCGTAAGTTGCGTACGTCCGTATGATATATAACATAATATAACAAGTGAGACGACGACGACGACACTAGATATTTAAACGGACAGTTCAATCGGAAGAATCTAATTTCGCTGAACCGTCAAATGCGCTAGTTAACAAAAACACAGCGCAGTGTGGCTTTTGTATTATGCAGCCGGCCCTCAGACAGGAGTGGTCCTGGATGTGTCTCCACGGACCGCAATGTGCGTTCGAAATGTCGATGTTCAAATGTGTCCTGCAGTTCACACTATGACGCGCAGTTAACTGCGTTCTTCATCGACCCGCGAGCCAAGTGATCCACCGTCCAGGGTAATGGTTTGGATTTTTGTAAAATAAAAAAAAAAAAAAAAAAAAAAAAAAAGTTTTATTAGAATGACGTCTATCATCTGACGATGGAGACGTCTAAACTAAACCTGACAACACTGTGTCGAGAGTTTGCCGTGTATTATTCGAGTTGACGAACACTTTCCAAGTCACACGGACGGGACATTCTCGTATACGAAGAAGACTCGAGGCGAGGATTTTACGCCTGTCAAAGTCAACGTACGTACAGATCCCTGTGAATAAGACCATTAGAAAGCGACGGTCTCTCGTAGTAAATACGATACGACAAGAGACAAAGAGGTAGGTCTATGGATATTTATTGTAATGTTATTATAAATAACATATACACGTTAATGATCCTTCCGCAGGTTCCCCTACGGAAACCTTGTTACGACTTTTACTTCCTCTAAATGATCAAGTTTGGTCAACTTCCCAGCAACGCCGAGGGCCGTGAAGCCACCGCGTGTCGGTCCGAAGACCTCACTAAATCATTCAATCGGTAGTAGCGACGGGCGGTGTGTACAAAGGGCAGGGACTTAATCAACGCGAGCTTATGACTCGCGCTTACTAGGAATTCCTCGTTTATGGGGGATAATTGCAAACCCCAATCCCCAGCACGAAGGAGTTTCAACGGGTTGCCCGGGCCTCTAGGCCAGGGAGAACATGCTGATTCCTTCAGTGTAGCGCGCGTGCGGCCCAGGACATCTAAGGGCATCACAGACCTGTTATTGCTCAATCTCGTGCGGCTCGAAGCCGCCGGTCCCTCTAAGAAGAATTTTAATACGTTGCCAGTGAGTTGCGAGGCCGAAGCCAAGCACACCGAAATGACAACGCCTATTTAGCAGGCTAGAGTCTCGTTCGTTACCGGAATTAACCAGACAAATCGCTCCACCAACTAAGAACGGCCATGCACCACCACCCACCGAATCAAGAAAGAGCTGTTAATCTGTCAATCCTTCCGGTGTCCGGGCCTGGTGAGATTTCCCGTGTTGAGTCAAATTAAGCCGCAGGCTCCACTCCTGGTGGTGCCCTTCCGTCAATTCCTTTAAG
>OU026083.1:31225000-31230000 GCA_907269075.1 Idaea aversata
TTATTAATCGAATGTGAAGGAAAAATCATTCTTTTTATTTAGTCTGAATGTAATGTTTATACGATAGGTTCAGAGTGAACCCCATGTGTAAATACCGAAGAGATGTGACGAAATTTTTTTTTTTTTTTTTAAAGCAACACACCGCTAGCGCCATCTCTGGTAGAGTAGAAACATTTTCAAGTTTTATGAAAATTCCAAATTTTTAAATATTATTTTAAATAAACCGCGCAACATTACACGGCCAACATTATAACCTCATTTTTTTTTTTAAATTTTTTTTAAATTTTAATTGCATTAAATATAGTAAATTAAAACAAAAAAACCACACAAAAAAAAAAATTACATATTATGACAACTAAAATAATATTTGTAGTTTGATTTTTTTGTTTTTTTTTTTTTTCACATTTGCAATTTATTATTGGGTTGTATTTTTCGAATATTTAATTTATTTCTTGATTATAATAAATACCATTTCTCATTTCTCATTTTTTTTTTTTTTTGCAATTATCCCTATTTTTATATAAAGGGGCTAATTGCATAATGGTTGAATAGTTGAATTTTGGGGACCCATCAAATTTCAATTTTTTTTTTTTAATTTTTTTTATATTTTTTTAAATTTATTCCCTTTTTTTTTAATCGTCCCTACGGATGCAAAAGGGGGTAAAAAATGCATAAAACCTAAAAAATTGAAATTTGAGGAAACTTCAAATTTTCACGTTAAATACGGCGAAAGCTAAACTATATGACGTTTAGGCGACCGGCAACTACATCATCAAAAATTATAAGGCAAAACGATAGACGGACGGGGACGGATATTTGAGCGGTGCGCGCGCGCACCGCTCGCCGGCCGCGCAAAGTCCGACTATTTCGACTCTAAACAACAAAACGTATATATATATATAATATTTATATACTTAAAGTTTTTATATTTATTTGCTGTGCCAAACTTTTGATAAAATTGCGTTTCTGGTGTTACATGTTGAGCAGCGCTGGTGTGGCAGAGAAACGTGAATTATTTATCGAAATTTGTTTGTTACTTGGGAACACGTTGTCGCGATTCAAAACCGCCACAGTCGTTCCGACGGAACTCTCATTGGTCCGTTTAAACTGCGTACGATTCAACTGATCATCATCATCATGATGATGATGATGATGAGATTGGTATTTTTAAATTCCAGGCTCTCTCAGTACCGGGCGTAATCGTTCAAGATTACAACAAATTCGAAGTCGAATTTACAACCCGTGAAGCAGTTTTGTACGAACGTTCAACGATGGGCTCCAGTGGCCGTACGAAGAACAGTCTGCAAAGGCTGAAAAAATTTACTTTAAAAAGAAGAGACCGCCTTCGTACAATGTCTGTCCTAAAACGACGACATACGAAGGTTTGCGTCGTTTTCAAGTAAAACAGTTGCGCTTGCAATTTATGCGAGAGCAAAACACAACAATAAGTATTTTGTTTGTTTAGCTCCCTGGTTGATCCTGCCAGTAGTTATATGCTTGTCTCAAAGATTAAGCCATGCATGTCTCAGTGCAAGCCGTATTAAGGCGATACCGCGAATGGCTCAATATATCAGTTTTGGTTCCTTAGATCTTACTCAGTTACTTGGATAACTGTGGTAATTCTAGAGCTAATACATGCAATCAGAACTCTGACCAGTGATGGGACGAGTGCTTTTATTAGATCAAAACCAATCGACGGAGGGCCTCGCGTCCGATGTCGTTAACTTTGATGAATCTGGATAACTTTTGCCGATCGCATGGTCCAGTACCGGCGACGCATCTTTCAAATGTCTGCCTTATCAACTTTCGATGGTAGTTTCTGCGACTACCATGGTTGTCACGGGTAACGGGGAATCAGGGTTCGATTCCGGAGAGGGAGCCTGAGAAACGGCTACCACATCCAAGGAAGGCAGCAGGCGCGCAAATTACCCACTCCCGGCACGGGGAGGTAGTGACGAAAAATAACGATACGGGACTCTTACGAGGCCTCGTAATCGGAATGAGTACACTTTAAATATTTTAACGAGGAACAATTGGAGGGCAAGTCTGGTGCCAGCAGCCGCGGTAATTCCAGCTCCAATAGCGTATACTAAAATTGTTGCGGTTAAAAAGCTCGTAGTTGCATTTGTGCGCCGCGCTGTCGGTGCACCGCATCCGCGGTGATACTGACACGTTTGCGGAGCATATCGTCGGTGAGCCGGCGGTAACACGCCGGTTCAATATCAAAATCCTATCGCGGTGCTCTTCAGTGAGTGTCGAGGTGGGCCGACAATTTTACTTTGAACAAATTAGAGTGCTCAAAGCGGGCTCAAAATGCTGCTTGAATATTTCGTGCATGGAATAATAGAATATGATCTCGGTTCTATTTTGTTGGTTTTCAGAACTCCGAGGTAATGATTAATAGGGATAACTGGGGGCATTCGTATTGCGACGTTAGAGGTGAAATTCTTGGATCGTCGCAAGACGAACATCAGCGAAAGCATTTGCCAAAGGTGTTTTCATCAATCAAGAACGAAAGTTAGAGGTTCGAAGGCGATTAGATACCGCCCTAGTTCTAACCGTAAATATGTCATCTAGCGATCCGCCGACGTTACTACAATGGCTCGGCGGGCAGCTTCCGGGAAACCAAAGATTTTGGACTCCGGGGGGAGTATGGTTGCAAAGCTGAAACTTAAAGGAATTGACGGAAGGGCACCACCAGGAGTGGAGCCTGCGGCTTAATTTGACTCAACACGGGAAATCTCACCAGGCCCGGACACCGGAAGGATTGACAGATTAACAGCTCTTTCTTGATTCGGTGGGTGGTGGTGCATGGCCGTTCTTAGTTGGTGGAGCGATTTGTCTGGTTAATTCCGGTAACGAACGAGACTCTAGCCTGCTAAATAGGCGTTGTCATTTCGGTGTGCTTGGCTTCGGCCTCGCAACTCACTGGCAACGTATTAAAATTCTTCTTAGAGGGACCGGCGGCTTCGAGCCGCACGAGATTGAGCAATAACAGGTCTGTGATGCCCTTAGATGTCCTGGGCCGCACGCGCGCTACACTGAAGGAATCAGCATGTTCTCCCTGGCCTAGAGGCCCGGGCAACCCGTTGAAACTCCTTCGTGCTGGGGATTGGGGTTTGCAATTATCCCCCATAAACGAGGAATTCCTAGTAAGCGCGAGTCATAAGCTCGCGTTGATTAAGTCCCTGCCCTTTGTACATACCGCCCGTCGCTACTACCGATTGAATGATTTAGTGAGGTCTTCGGACCGACACGCGGTGGCTTCACGGCCCTCGGCGTTGCTGGGAAGTTGACCAAACTTGATCATTTAGAGGAAGTAAAAGTCGTAACAAGGTTTCCGTAGGGGAACCTGCGGAAGGATCATTAACGTGTATATGTTATTTATAATAACATTACAATAAATATCCATAGACCTACCTCTTTGTCTCTTGTCGTATCGTATTTACTACGAGAGACCGTCGCTTTCTAATGGTCTTATTCACAGGGATCTGTACGTACGTTGACTTTGACAGGCGTAAAATCCTCGCCTCGAGTCTTCTTCGTATACGAGAATGTCCCGTCCGTGTGACTTGGAAAGTGTTCGTCAACTCGAATAATACACGGCAAACTCTCGACACAGTGTTGTCAGGTTTAGTTTAGACGTCTCCATCGTCAGATGATAGACGTCATTCTAATAAAACTTTTTTTTTTTTTTTTTTTTTTTTAATTTTACAAAAATCCAAACCATTACCCTGGACGGTGGATCACTTGGCTCGCGGGTCGATGAAGAACGCAGTTAACTGCGCGTCATAGTGTGAACTGCAGGACACATTTGAACATCGACATTTCGAACGCACATTGCGGTCCGTGGAGACACATCCAGGACCACTCCTGTCTGAGGGCCGGCTGCATAATACAAAAGCCACACTGCGCTGTGTTTTTGTTAACTAGCGCATTTGACGGTTCAGCGAAATTAGATTCTTCCGATTGAACTGTCCGTTTAAATATCTAGTGTCGTCGTCGTCGTCTCACTTGTTATATTATGTTATATATCATACGGACGTACGCAACTTACGATTGTAGTTTGTGTACGTTATCAACGTATAATGTGACGTTAACATTGAATCGAAGACGATCGTGTAGGCGGACTCGACGTCCGAAGGGCGCCTCGACGCCGGTACGACGAGAGAGATAAAACTCTCTCGGCGTGTTCGACGTCGTAGCGCCGACGGATATCGTGTCTGCCTCCAATTTATAACGTTGGCCTCAGATCAGGGAGGATCACCCGCCGAATTTAAGCATATTAGTAAGCGGAGGAAAAGAAACTAACTAGGATTTCCTTAGTAGCGGCGAGCGAACAGGAAATAGCCCAGCACTGAATCCCGCCGTTGTAACGGCGGCGGGAGATGTGGTGTTCGGGAGGTTCCGCTTTCTCGTCGTCGTCTTCACCTGTCCAAGTTCGTCTTGAACGGGGCCGTTTTCCCGTAGAGGGTGCCAGGCCCGTAGCGACGGTGAACGGTGGCGAGAGGGACTCTCCTCAGAGTCGGGTTGCTTGAGAGTGCAGCCCTAAGTGGGTGGTAAACTCCATCTAAGGCTAAATATTACCGCGAGACCGATAGCGAACAAGTACCGTGAGGGAAAGTTGAAAAGAACTTTGAAGAGAGAGTTAAACAGTACGTGAAACCGCTCAGGGGTAAACCTGCGAAACTCGAATGAACGAACGGGGAGATTCATCGTCTTTTCCGGGCGTGCGAGCGTCGCGTCGATGACGTCGCCTTCGGGCGTGCGTCACGATCGGCGTTCGTCTCTACGTCCCGGGACGGCGTGCACTTCTCTCTCAGTAATACATCGCGACCCGTTAGATGTCGGTCTAAGCTCGGTACGGGAGTCTCTCGGTGCGCTCTCGGGCGTCGCCGGGTTGACCGTTCGCCTGAGCCGACCGGCCGTCTGACGGTATAACAACGAAACGTGCACGCGCTTTGCGCGTCCGGCCCGACGCAAGATTAGCGTCGTCTCTT
>OU026113.1:0-17465 GCA_907269075.1 Idaea aversata
TTTAAATAGCTTATATTTAAGAGTATAATATTGAAGATATTAAGGAGATAAAGATATCTTTAAATATATTTATTTATAAAAAAAATTTTTTTTATTTTTACAATGAAAATGTAATGTTTTATTAAACTATATAAATAGAAATATTAATGGAATTAAACCACTAAAATTAAAGTTAGCAGCTTTATTTTAAACTTTATATTTCTATTTAATTGGAATTTTTATTCAATTATATCATTAACAGTGATATACCTCTTTTTTGGTTTCAATTAAAAATAAGGAGTAATTAAACTCTATTTTTAAGTCGAAGTTAAATGCAAAATTTGCTTCATTATTTAAGATAAATTATTAAATTTATAATATTTTTTGAATGCAAATCAAATGTTTTTATTAAACTATAATCCTATAAAAAATTTTTTATTTAATAAAATAAAAATTATTTTATAATATAGATTATAAGATAATATATATATATATATATATATGTAATAATAATAATTTAGTTAATTAATTAGTTCAATTTAATATATTTTGGTTTCATTCATGATATAATCCTAATAATAATAATAAAATAAAAAAATATCTAATTTTTATTCAAATAAAAATATTAACTATTTTAAATAGTATAATTATTGGAAAAATTAGGGCAATTTCTACATCAAAAATTAAAAAAATTATAGTAATTAAAAAAAAATGTAAAGAAAATGGAGTTCGAGCTAAAGATTTAGGGTCAAATCCACATTCAAATGGGGAACATTTTTCTCGATCTATAAAAGATTTTTTTGATAAAATAATTGAGATAATTATTATAATATTAGAAATAATGATAATTAATAATCTTGATAAAGTTAATAAAATAATTATTTATATTAAAAATAAATTAAACTTTTTGATTGGAAGTCAAATATACTAAATATATTATATAAATATTTAATTACCTCATCAATAAATAGAAATATAGAGAAATAACCATACTACATCAACAAAATGCCAATATCATGCTGCAGCTTCAAATCCAAAATGATGATTTCTTGAAAAATGATTATTTAAATGTCGAAATAAGCAAACAATTAAAAATATTGTTCCAATTATTACATGTAATCCATGGAATCCAGTAGCCATAAAAAAAGTTGATCCATAAATTCTATCTGCAATAGTAAAAGGTGCTTCAATATATTCATAAGCTTGTAAAATAGTAAAGTAAACACCTAAGATAATTGTTAAAAATAATCTTTGATTACATTGAGTATAATTATTTTCCATTAAAGAGTGGTGTGCTCAAGTTACTGTTACTCCTGAACTAATTAAAATAATAGTGTTTAATAAAGGGATTTGGAAAGGATTAAATGGTGTAATTCCTTTTGGTGGTCATATTGAACCAATTTCAATATTAGGGGATAATCTTCTATGAAAAAAAGCTCAAAAAAAAGAAATAAAAAAAAAAATTTCTGAGACAATAAATAAAATCATACCTCAACGAAGACCTTTTGTAACTAAAATTGTATGTATACCTTGAAAAGTTCCTTCACGACAAATATCTCGTCATCATTGATATATTGTTAAAATAATAATTATATAACCAATTATTAATAAATTTATGTTAAAATTATGAAATCATTTTACTATACCGGTCACTAAAGTTAATGTTCCGATTGCTCCTGTTAAAGGTCATGGTCTATAATTTACTAAATGATAAGGGTGATTGAAATTTATTTTCATTGGTATTAGTATTAATAAAAATTAATTAATTTTTATAAATTAATATATTAAAATTAGTAATTTTATTATTTAATTAAATTAATTTACTTCTCTAGAATATAAAGTACTTAAAATAGCAATAACATAAGATTGAATAATTGCAACTGCTGATTCTAAAATTAATAGTAAAATTTGAACTATTAATAAAAATAAAATTAAAAAAAAATTTATATTATTACCTGTTTTTCTCAGTAAAGTTATTAATAAATGTCCTGCAATTATATTAGCTGTTAATCGAACAGCTAAAGTTCCTGGTCGAATAATATTTCTAATAGTTTCAATTAATACTATAAATGGTATTAAAATAGAGGGGGTACCTTGAGGAATTATATGTCTAAATATATGTTGATAATTATTAATTCATCCATAAAATATAAAACTTAATCATAAAGGAAGGGATAAAGATAAAGATAAAGTTAAATGTCTAGTTCTTGTAAAAATATAAGGAAATAATCCTAAAAAGTTATTAAATAAAACAAATGAAAATAAAGAAATAAAAATTAAAGTTGAACCATTAAAATAATTATTTTTTAACAATGTTTTAAATTCATTATGTAATTTTTTTAAGATAAAATTTCACAAAATATAATGTCGATTAGGAATTAATCAAAATGTATAAGGTAAAAATAAAATTCCTAATATTGATCTAATTCAATTAATAGATAAATTAAATAAGTTTGTTGTGGGGTCAAAAATTGAAAATAAATTAGTTATCATTTTCAATAAATATTTTTATTATTATTTATATAAATATTATTTTTATTATTATTAGTAATATAATTTATTATATAGTAATTTATAATATTAAAGATAATAAATAAAAAAAGAAAAAAGAAAAAAGAAATTAATCAGTTAATTGGTATTATTTGTGGGATAAAAGAATATTATATTAAATAATAATAATTTAAATTTGACATATTTATGTTATAATTTAACTAATTCTTTCATTAGAAGTAAATGTTAGTTTACTATAAAATGGTTTAAGAGACCAGTACTTACTTTCAGTCATCTAATGAAGAATAATTATTAATTCAATTAATAAAATTTTTTATTGAGGTTCTTTCAATAACAATAGGTATAAATCTATGATTTGCCCCACAAATTTCTGAGCATTGACCAAAATATAATCCTGGTCGATTAATGTAAAAATTTGTTTGGTTTAATCGACCAGGGTTAGCATCTACTTTTACTCCTAATGAAGGAATAGTTCATGAGTGAATTACATCTGTAGCAGTAACTAGAATTCGAATTTGATTATTTATAGGTAAAATAATTCGATTATCTACATCTAATAGTCGAAAATTAAAATTATTTATTTCATTTGATGGGATTATATAAGAGTCAAATTCAATATTACGAAAATCTGAGTATTCATATCTTCAATATCATTGATGTCCAATAGATTTTAAAGTAATTAAAGGATTGTTTAATTCATCTAATAAATAAAGAAGTCGTAATGATGGTAAAGCAATAAAAATTAAAGTAATTGCAGGTAAAATAGTTCAAATTAATTCAATAGTTTGCCCTTCTAGTAAAAATCGATTAATATATTTATTAAAGAATAAATTTAACATTAAATATCCAACTAAAATGGTAATTATAATTAAAATAATTAGAGTATGATCATGAAAAAAAATAATTTGTTCTATTAATGGGGAAGCTCTATTTTGTAAATTAAAATTTGATCATGTTGCCATTTCTAAAAAAAGGATAATCCTTTATAAATGGGGTTTAAATCCATTACATATAATCTGCCATATTAGAATATACTTAAAATAGGTAACTCATTATAAGAATGTTCAGCTGGAGGTAAATTTTGAAATCATTCAATAGATGAAGATATATTTAATGGAAATAAAATTAATCGTTGATTAATTATAGATTCTCAAATAATAATTAAAATTATTATAATTGATAATAAAGAAATATAAGATCCCAAAGAAGAGATTATATTTCATGAAATGTATGAATCTGGGTAATCAGAATATCGTCGAGGTATTCCAGCTAATCCTAAAAAATGTTGTGGGAAAAAAGTTAAATTTACACCAATAAATATAATAAAAAATTGAATTTTTAATAGGTATGGATTTAATATTAATCCTGAGAATAATGGATATCAATGAATAAAACCTCCAATAATTGCGAATACTGCTCCCATGGATAAAACATAATGAAAATGGGCAACTACATAATATGTATCATGTAGAGTAATGTCAATAGAAGAATTTGCTAAAATTACTCCTGTTAATCCTCCTACTGTAAATAAAAATACAAATCCTAATCTTCATAAAATTGATGGACTATAATTAATTTGAGTTCCATGAAGAGTTGCTAATCAACTAAAAATTTTAATACCTGTTGGTACTGCAATAATTATGGTAGCTGAAGTAAAATAAGCTCGAGTATCAATATCTATTCCTACTGTAAATATATGATGTGCCCAAACAATAAATCCTAAAATTCCAATTGCTATTATAGCATAAATTATCCCTAAACATCCAAAGGTTTCTTTTTTTCCTCTTTCTTGAGAAATAATATGAGAGATTATTCCAAACCCAGGTAAAATTAAAATATAAACTTCTGGATGTCCAAAAAATCAAAATAAATGTTGATATAAAATTGGATCTCCTCCTCCAGCAGGGTCAAAAAATGAAGTGTTTAAATTACGGTCAGTTAATAATATAGTAATAGCACCAGCTAATACAGGTAAAGAAAGAAGTAGTAAAAAAGCTGTAATACCAACAGCTCATACAAATAAAGGTAATTGATCAAAGGATATATTATTAAGTCGTATATTAATAATAGTTGTGATAAAATTAATAGCTCCTAAAATTGATGAAATTCCAGCTAAATGTAAAGAAAAGATTGTTAAGTCTACAGATCTTCCTCCATGAGCAATGTTAGAAGATAAGGGGGGGTAAACTGTTCATCCTGTTCCAGCTCCATTTTCTACAATTCTACTTGAAATTAGTAAAGTAATTGAAGGGGGTAATAACCAAAAACTTATATTATTTATTCGGGGGAAAGCTATATCAGGAGCTCCTAATATTAAAGGTACTAATCAATTACCAAATCCTCCAATTATAATTGGTATTACTATAAAAAAAATTATGATAAAAGCATGAGCTGTTACAATAGTGTTATAAATTTGATCATCTCCAATTAATGAACCCGGATTTCCTAATTCAGCTCGAATTATTAATCTTAAAGAAGTTCCTACTATACCTGCTCAAATTCCAAAAATAAAATATAAAGTTCCAATATCTTTATGATTTGTTGAAAAAAGTCATTTTTGCAATTAAAAATAAATAATAAAATGGCTGAGATTTTTAAGCGATAAATTGTAAATTTATTTACGGGAATTTTTCTCTTTTATTAAATTAATAAAATTTTAATTGTAAATTTAGCTTTATATTCAAATAAATGATATGAAATTGCAAATTTTAAGTTAATATAAAAAATATTTAAGGCTTAAAGAATATTTCTTTATATACAATTTTGAAGATTATTAGTTTAAAATTAACTTAAAACCTTTTTATATGAAAAAAAAAGTTCTTAAGATAATTCCTAATCTTGAAAAAATTGAAAGGAAGTTTAATGTTAGAAAAAAATTATTTTTAATTTTAATTTTGAATCATTTTATTTTAAAATAATTTATTATAAAAGAAGAATAAATAATACGAATATAAAAAAATAAAATAATTAAGCTTATTATAATAAAAATAAAAATTAATAAATAATAATTATTTAATATAAAAAAATTAATAATAATTCATTTAGGGAAAAATCCAATAAAAGGTGGTAAACCACCTAAAGATAAAAAGTTAATTAATAAATTGATTTTAATTAATGGTTTTAAATTTAAAATAAATAATTGATTAATAAAGTATAAATTTATTATGTAAAAAAAATAAATTATAATTCTTGTTAAAAATGAATATATAAATAAATAAAATATTCATAAATTTTCACTAATTATAGTTGAAGAGATTATTCATCCTATATTATTAATTGATGAAAATGTTAAAATTTTTCGTAAAGAAGTTTGATTTAATCCTCCTAAAGATCCAATAATAATGTTTATAATAATTCTAAAAATTAATAAATTTTTATTGAAATAATAAGATAATAAAATTATGGGGGTAATTTTTTGTCATGTTATTAAAATAAAATTATTAAATCAGGATAACCCTTCAATAATATTAGGAAATCAAAAATGAAATGGAGCTGAACCTATTTTTATTAGTAAGGATGAGTTAATTAAAATAGAAATAATATTATTTATTTCAAAATTTTGGAAATAAATTATTTTAAAAATAATAAAAAATAAAAAATTAATTGAAGCAATAGCTTGAGTTAAAAAATATTTTAAAGAAGCTTCAGTGGATAATATATTATTAATTGATGAAATTAAAGGAATAAATCTTAATAAATTAATTTCTAATCCAATTCAACATCCAAATCATGAATTTGAAGAAATTGAAATTAATGTTCTAATAAAAAGAATGAAAATAAAAAATATTTTATTAGAGTTTATAAAAAAAAAAATTATAAATAATACAATTTATATTGTATATTAAAGAATTAAAGTTCTTATATTAATTTATATTTTAGTGTAAGATGCACATTAATTTTTGATGTTAATAGATATAGTTTAATTCTATAAAATATAATAAAGGTAGTTTTACTACATTATTTATCCTATCAGAATAATCCTTTTATCAGGCACTTTATTTAAAAAAAAGGTATTTCCTTTATATTTGAGGTATGAACCCAAAAGCTTATTTTAGCTTATTTTTAATTTTTTTTTTTTATATAAAAATTATTAACAACGGTAAATTAAAATAAATAATTGAAAATTAATTAAAAATAAATTATATAAAAAATAAATTTTAAAAATAATTTAACACATAAATTACATTATATTATAATTTAATTATTTTAATATATAGTAATATAATTATAATATTAATTGTTTAATCATGATTTATGTATTTATATTCAATATTAAATAAAGAAAAAAAGAAAGATTATTTATTACTTATAATTAATATTAAATTAAATATAAATTAATTAATAAATTAATTAATATTATTATAAATAATTTATATTATTATTATTAATAAATATATATATATATATAATAAATATATAAAATAAATTATTATAGTTTAATTATTTTAATATATAGTAATATAATTATAATATTAATTGTTTAATCATGATTTATGTATTTATATTCAATATTAAATAAAGAAAAAAAGAAAGATTATTTATTACTTATAATTAATATTAAATTAAATATAAATTAATTAATAAATTAATTAATATTATTATAAATAATTTATATTATTATTATTAATAAATATATATATATATAATAAATATATAAAATAAATTATTATAGTTTAATTATTTTAATATATAGTAATATAATTATAATATTAATTGTTTAATCATGATTTATGTATTTATATTCAATATTAAATAAAGAAAAAAAGAAAGATTATTTATTACTTATAATTAATATTAAATTAAATATAAATTAATTAATAAATTAATTAATATTATTATAAATAATTTATATTATTATTATTAATAAATATATATATATATAATAAATATATAAAATAAATTATTATAGTTTAATTATTTTAATATATAGTAATATAATTATAATATTAATTGTTTAATCATGATTTATGTATTTATATTCAATATTAAATAAAGAAAAAAAGAAAGATTATTTATTACTTATAATTAATATTAAATTAAATATAAATTAATTAATAAATTAATTAATATTATTATAAATAATTTATATTATTATTATTAATAAATATATATATATATAATAAATATATAAAATAAATTATTATAGTTTAATTATTTTAATATATAGTAATATAATTATAATATTAATTGTTTAATCATGATTTATGTATTTATATTCAATATTAAATAAAAAAAAAAAGAAAGATTATTTATTACTTATAATTAATATTAAATTAAATATAAATTAATTAATAAATTAATTAATATTATTATAAATAATTTATATTATTATTATTAATAAATATATATATATATAATAAATATATAAAATAAATTATTATAGTTTAATTATTTTAATATATAGTAATATAATTATAATATTAATTGTTTAATCATGATTTATGTATTTATATTCAATATTAAATAAAGAAAAAAAGAAAGATTATTTATTACTTATAATTAATATTAAATTAAATATAAATTAATTAATAAATTAATTAATATTATTATAAATAATTTATATTATTATTATTAATAAATATATATATATATAATAAATATATAAAATAAATTATTATAGTTTAATTATTTTAATATATAGTAATATAATTATAATATTAATTGTTTAATCATGATTTATGTATTTATATTCAATATTAAATAAAGAAAAAAAGAAAGATTATTTATTACTTATAATTAATATTAAATTAAATATAAATTAATTAATAAATTAATTAATATTATTATAAATAATTTATATTATTATTATTAATAAATATATATATATATAATAAATATATAAAATAAATTATTATAGTTTAATTATTTTAATATATAGTAATATAATTATAATATTAATTGTTTAATCATGATTTATGTATTTATATTCAATATTAAATAAAGAAAAAAAGAAAGATTATTTATTACTTATAATTAATATTAAATTAAATATAAATTAATTAATAAATTAATTAATATTATTATAAATAATTTATATTATTATTATTAATAAATATATATATATATATATATATATAATAAATATAATTATATTAAATATATATATATATAAAAAAAAAAAAAAAAATTCTATTTAAAATAATAATTATATAAATAATAAAAAAAAATTATTATAGTTTAATTATTTTATTTTAAATTTATTTTTCATATAAATTTTAGTGGTAAATTTTAATTATTTTAATAATATTTATTTATATAGTAGTAATTAACATTAAAAATTTAAGAAATTAAGATTTAGTAATATAAAAATTATTAACAAATTTTGTGCCAGCAGTTGCGGTTATACAAAAATTAAAATAAAATAAATTAGTATTTTAATAAATAAATTTTATTTATAAATTAAAATTTAAATTATTAAGTAAAATTTTAATTTATTTAATTTTATAAAGAATTTATGATTTAATAAATTTAAATAAAAAACTAGGATTAGATACCCTATTATTTTAAATGTTAATAATAAAACTAAAGTAGTAAATAATTATTTATTGAAATTTAAATAATTTGGCGGTATTTTAGTTTATTTAGAGGAATCTGTTTATTAATTGATAATCCACGAATTAATTTACTTAATTTAATATTTTGTATATCGTTGTTAAAAAAATATTTAAAAATAATAAATAATATTTTAAAATTTAAAATTAAAATTAAATCAGATCAAGATGCAGATAATAATTAAGAATATAATGGATTACAATAAATTTATTTAAATGGAAAATTTATATGAAAGATAAATTGAAAGTGGATTTAAATGTAATTTTATTTATTTTAATAAAATGATTTAAAATTAAAATATGTACATATTGCCCGTCGCTTTCATTAACAAATTGAAATAAGTCGTAACAAAGTAGAGGTACTGGAAAGTGTTTCTAGAAAGATCAAATTAGAGCTTGATTTAAGTTTTTCATTTACATTGAAAAGATATTAATTATAAATTAATTAATTTGAAATTTTAATAATTAAAAATAATAAATAAAAATAATAAAAAAATTTTTAGATATTTTAATGGGGGTTAAAGTATTCTTAAAAAATTAATATAAAATTTTATAGTTTATTAGTATTGTGAAAGAAATTTGAAATAGTATTAAATATTAAATTATTAATAAGTAATTTTTATTTATTGTATCTTGTGTATCAGAGTTTATTAATAATTTTTAATTTAGTGAATTAATTTCTCGAATTTAAAAGAGTTAATTAATTAATAAAGTTAATGTAGAAAAATTATTTTTAATAATTAATTTGAAATGAAATGTTATTCGTTTTTAAATATATCTAGTTTTTTTAGAAAAAAATTTAATTTTATTTTTTTTTTATAAAAAATTAATTTATTAATTTTTTATATAAAAAAAATTAATAATTTAAGGGATAAGCTTTAAATTAAAATTTTATAATAAAATAAAAATAAATTAAAAATTTTATATTTTATATTAATAAAAAATTTTAATTTTTTATAAATAATTTTAATTTATGAAATAAAATTTAATTTTAAGTTTAAAATAATATAAAAAAAAAAATTATAATTTTTAAAATTTAATTATAATGATAAAATTATTATATGAAAAATAAATTTAAAATATAAATTTATTTAAAAATTAATTAAAAGGAATTCGGCAAAATTTTATATTCACTTGTTTAACAAAAACATGTCTTTTTGAAAATAATTTAAAGTCTAATCTGCCCACTGATTTATATAATTAAAGGGCTGCAGTAATTTGACTGTACAAAGGTAGCATAATCAATAGTCTTTTAATTGATGACTTGTATGAATGATTGGATGAAATATAAACTGTCTCTTATTTAATTTATAAAATTTAATTTTTTAGTTAAAAAGCTAAAATATATTAAAAAGACGAGAAGACCCTATAGAGTTTTATAGTTTATAATTTAATTTATTTTGTATTAATAAAAAAATTAAATAAATTTATAATTATTTTATTGGGGTGATAAAAAAATATAATTAACTTTTTTTTTAAAAATTCATATATAAGTGATTAAATGATCCATAAATAATGATTAAAAGAAAAAATTACCTTAGGGATAACAGCGTAATTTTTTTTTTTAGTTCAAATAAGAAAGAAAGTTTGCGACCTCGATGTTGGATTAAGATATAATTTAAATGCAAAAGTTTAAAATTTTTGATCTGTTCGATCATTAAAATCTTACATGATCTGAGTTCAAACCGGTGTAAGCCAGGTTGGTTTCTATCTTTTAAAAAATAAAATATTTTAGTACGAAAGGATTGAATATTTTAATTAAATTAATTTATCATTTATTTTGATTATCATTAAAAATTGGTATTTAATTTATAAAAAAAAATTATTTATAAATTTATTTAATACTATTTTGGCAGAAAAAATGTAATGATTTTAGAAGTCGTAAATGTATATACTTAATTATATAAATAGTAAAATGATAAAATTAGATATATTATTAATTTTAATTGGATTATTAATTTTAATTATTGGGGTATTAATTGGCGTAGCTTTTTTAACTTTATTAGAACGAAAAGTTTTAGGTTATATTCAAATTCGTAAAGGTCCTAATAAAGTTGGTTTTATAGGGGTTTTACAACCTTTTTCAGATGGAATTAAATTATTTACTAAAGAACAAACTTATCCTAATAGATCAAATTATTTTTCTTATTATTTTTCTCCTATTATTAGATTTATTTTGTCGTTAATAATTTGAATGTTAATTCCTTATTATTTTAATTTAGTGAGATTTAATTTAGGGGTTTTATTTTTTTTGTGTTGTACTAGTTTAGGGGTTTATACTGTTATAATTGCTGGATGATCTTCAAATTCTAATTATGCTTTATTAGGAGGTTTACGAGCTGTTGCTCAAACTATTTCTTATGAAGTTAGATTAGCATTAATTTTATTATCAAGAATTATTATAATTATAAATTTTAATTTAATTTATTTAAAATTTTATCAAGAAGTAATTTGATTTTTTTTTTTTATATTTCCTTTAGCTATATGTTGAATAGCTTCTAGATTAGCGGAAACTAATCGAACTCCTTTTGATTTTGCAGAAGGTGAAAGAGAATTAGTTTCAGGGTTTAATATTGAATATAGAAGAGGGGGATTTGCTTTAATTTTTTTAGCTGAATATTCTAGAATTTTATTTATAAGAATATTATTTATTTTATTGTATATAGGGGGCTATAATATAACTTTATTTTTTTATATAAAATTAGTTTTAATTTCTTTTTTATTTATTTGAATTCGTGGTACTTTACCTCGTCATCGTTATGATAAATTAATATATTTATCTTGAAAAGTTTATTTGCCTATCTCTTTAAATTTTTTATTATTTTTTTTAGGTTTAAAAATTATTATTATTATTTAAAATAATTAAATTATTTTTAGTATAAATTAATAGAATTATAATTCTTTCTTAAGTTTTCAAAACAAATGCTTTATTTAACAAGCTCATTAATTATAATTTAATTAAATAATAAATTATCTCAATATTTTCTAATTAAAGGATTTGTGATATAATAGGAAAAATAAAAAAAGTTAATAATTGTCCTGTGATAATATAAGGATCTTCAACTGGTCGGGCTCCAATTCATGTTAATAAAAAAATTATTATAACTAACAATCAGAAATTAATTTGATTAATTGGATAAAATTGAATTCCTTGTATTTTTTTATTGAAAGTAAAAGGAAGAATAATTAAAATTAAATTGATATAATTAAAGCAATTACTCCTCCTAATTTATTTGGGATTGATCGTAAAATTGCATAAGCAAATAAAAAATATCATTCTGGTTGAATATGAATAGGAGTTACTAATGGATTTGCAGGAATAAAATTATCTGGGTCCCCTAATAAATATGGATTAGTTAAAGATAAAATAGTTAAGAGAAAAATTAAAATAATAAATCCAATTAAATCTTTAAATGTAAAAAATGGGTGAAATGGAATTTTATCTAAGTTTCTATTAATTCCCAAAGGATTATTAGATCCTGTTTGATGTAGAAATAATAAATGAATTATTGTTATCATTAAAATAATAAAAGGTAATAAGAAATGAAAAGTGTAAAATCGAGTTAAAGTTGCATTATCGATTGCAAATCCCCCTCAAATTCAAGTTACTAATATATTTCCTAAATAAGGGATTGCTGATAGTAAATTAGTAATTACTGTTGCTCCTCAGAATGATATTTGACCTCAAGGTAATACATAACCTATAAAAGCAGTAGCTATTAATAAAAATAAAATTATAACTCCAATTAATCATGTTTGTATTAAATTAAAAGATTCATAATAAATTCCTCGTCCAATATGTAAGTAAATACAAATAAAAAAAAATGAGGCTCCGTTAGCATGAAAAGTTCGAATTAATCATCCGTAGTTAACATTTCGACAAATATAATTAACTCTATAAAAAGCTAATTCAATATTAGCTGTATAATATATTGTTAAAAAAAGTCCAGTAATAATTTGAATAATTAAACATAAAGCTAATAATGATCCAAAATTTCATCAACTTGAAATATTTGAAGGTGATGGTAAATCAACTAAAGATCCATTAATGATTTTAATTAAAGGATGTTTTTTTCGTAAATTAATGTAATTATTATTTATCATTTGTATATATATATATAATATTTATTTTATTTATCAAATATTAATTATTTTAATTATTAAGTTAATTAATTAAATGATCGTAAAGGGCCGTAAAAAATATTGGTGATTTTTACTACTGCAATTAATGTAATAAATAAATAAATTACTATTATTATTATTATTAAAAAATTATGATTATTATATAATTTATTAAGATTAGTTTTATACTCATTATTAAAAAATAATATAAAAAAATAGTTATCATTATCATTAAGGTTATTTGAGAAATTTATTCATTTTAAATTTTTATATGAGTATATTTGTAAAATTATTATAATAATAATAATAATAATTATAAATAATTTATTTTTTATTGAAAAGTTAAATATTTCATTAGAAGCAATTCTTGAAACATAAATAAATAAAACTAATAATCCTCCTAAAAATGTTAAAAATAGAATATAAGAAAATCAATAAGTTTTAATTAAAAGTCCAGATAATAAACATAATAATAATGTTTGAATTAAAATAAATAATCCTATAGTAATAGGATTATTTAAAAATAATAAAAAAAAAGATAGTATTAATAATATAGTGGAAAAAAATAATTTTATAATATCAAGGAATAGTTTAATAAAAATTATAATTTTGGAAATTATAGATAAAGAATAATCTTTTTCTTTGAAGTTTTTAAAGAGTAATTCTTATTTTTGATTTACAAGACCAATGTTTTAATAAAACTATAAAAACAAGATAATACACATATTAAATATATATATATATATATATATATATATATATATATATATATATTATTATTATTATTATTATTACAAATGAAAATAATTACTTATATATATATTATTATTATTATTATATTTTTTATTGGTAATATAGTTTTTGTTTCTAAACATAAACATTTATTAATTATTTTATTAAGATTGGAATTTATGGTTTTAAGAATTTTTTTTTTTTTTTTATGTTATTTATTAATAATTGATTTTGATTTATATATATTAATAGTTTTTCTAGTATTTTCTGTTTGTGAAGGTGCTTTAGGCTTATCTATTTTAGTGTCTATAATTCGAACTCATGGAAATGATTATTTTCAAAGATTTAATTTATTATAAAATAAATATATAAAATGATAAAATTTATTTTTTTATTAATTTTTTTAATTCCATTATGTTTTATAAATAATATATTTTGAATGGTTCAAATAAGTTTGTTTTTAATGATTTTTTTATTTATAAATTCTGGGGTATTAATTAATAATTTTTTTAATTTAAGATATATATATTCTTGTGATTTAATATCTTTTGGGTTTATTTTATTAAGAATTTGAATTTGTATTTTAATAATTATATCTAGAGAAAACTTATATAAATTAAATTACTATATTAATTTTTTTTTATTTAATGTTTTAATTTTATTATTATTATTAATATTAACTTTTAGTGTAATAAATATATTTATATTTTATTTATTTTTTGAAGGTAGATTAATTCCTACTTTAATATTAATTATTGGATTAGGATATCAACCTGAACGTATTCAAGCTGGAATATATTTATTATTTTATACTTTATTTGTTTCTCTTCCATTATTAATAGGAATTTTTTATTTGTTAAATATTAAAAATTGCATTAATATTTATATATTAAAATTTTTTAATTTAAATTATTATTTATTATATTTATCTATAATTATAGCTTTTTTAGTAAAAATACCAATATATTTAAGTCATTTATGATTACCAAAAGCTCATGTAGAAGCACCTGTTTCAGGTTCTATAATTTTAGCTGGTATTATATTAAAATTAGGTGGTTATGGGTTAATACGTTTAATGATTTTTTTACAACAAATTAATATAAAATTAAATTATATTTGAATTATTATTAGATTATTAGGTGGGTTTTATATTAGCATAAAATGTTTTTGTCAAATTGATATTAAATCTTTAATTGCTTATTCTTCTGTATCTCACATAGGAATAGTAATTGGGGGTATTATAGTTATAAATTATTGAGGATTTATGGGTTCTTATTTTATAATAATTGGTCATGGTTTATGTTCTTCTGGGATATTCTGTTTAGCTAATATTATATATGAGCGGTTACATAGACGAAGATTATTAATTAATAAGGGGTTTATTAATTTTATACCTTCTATAAGATTATGGTGATTTTTACTTTTATCTTCAAATATATCAGCTCCACCTTCTTTAAATTTAATAGGTGAAATTATATTAATTAATAGAATGATAAGATGATCTATTTTTTCTATATTAATATTAATGTTAATTTCTTTTTTTAGAGCTGGTTATAGATTATATTTATATTCTTATACTCAACATGGAAAATTATATTATGGAATATATAGATTTTATATGGGAGTCTCTCGTGAATATTTATTATTATTTTTACATTGATTTCCATTAAATATTTTTATTTTAAAAATTGATTATTTATATTGATTTTTTTAAAAATTTAAATAATTTAATAAAAATATTGATTTGTGGGGTCAAAAATGTGAAAAATAATTTCATTTTAAATTATAAAATATAATTACTGCATTTGCTTTCTTTCATTTTTTTTTTTATTTTTTTTTAGCTTAATAAATTTATTTTTTTTAATATTTTTTTTTATAAACAATATAGTTTTAATATTAGAGTGAGAAATTATTACTTTAAATTCTTGTTCTATTGTAATATCTATTTTATTAGATTGAATATCTTTATTATTTTTAATGTTTGTTTCTTTAATTTCTTCAGTAGTTATTTATTATAGAAAAAGATATATAAGTTCTGAATTAAATTTAATACGATTTATTGTATTAGTGTTAATATTTGTATTTTCTATAATTTTATTAATTATTAGACCTAATATAATTAGAATTTTATTAGGTTGAGATGGTTTAGGGTTAGTATCTTATTGTTTAGTTATTTACTATCAAAATTTAAAATCATATAATGCAGGTATATTAACGGCTTTATCTAATCGAATTGGTGATGTTTTAATTTTAATAGTTATTTCATGAATAATAAATTATGGAAGTTGAAATTTTATTTTTTATTTAGAGTTTATAAAAAATGATTATAATATAATTTTTATTAGTTTTATGGTAATTTTAGCTGCTATAACTAAAAGAGCTCAAATTCCTTTTAGTTCTTGATTACCTGCAGCAATAGCTGCTCCTACTCCTGTTTCTTCATTAGTTCATTCTTCAACATTAGTTACTGCAGGGGTTTATTTATTAATTCGTTTTAATTTATTATTAATAGATAGTTATTTTTTTAAAATTTTATTATTATTATCAAGATTGACAATGTTTATAGCTGGTATATCAGCTAATTACGAGTTTGACTTAAAAAAAATTATTGCATTATCTACATTAAGACAATTAGGTTTAATAATAAGAATTTTAAGTATAGGATTTTCTACTTTAGCTTTTTTTCATTTATTAACTCATGCTATATTTAAAGCATTATTGTTTATGTGTGCTGGAGTTATTATTCATATAATAAATGATATACAAGATATTCGTTATATAGGTAGAATTAGTTTATATATTCCTATAACTTGTTTATGTTTTAATATTTCTAATATATCTTTATGTGGTATTCCTTTTTTATCTGGGTTTTATTCTAAAGATATAATTTTAGAAATGTTAAGTTTTAGAAATTTTAATTTTATTATTTTTTTACTTTATTATATTTCAACAGGGTTAACAATATTTTATTCAATTCGATTAATAATATATTTAATAATTAATGATTTTAATTTAATAAGAATTTATAATTTATATGATGAAGATTATTTTATATTAAAAAGAATATTAATATTATTATTTATAAGAATTGTAAGTGGTAGATTGTTAATATGATTAATTTTTTATTATCCTTATATAATTTATTTACCTTTTAATATAAAAATAATAGTAATTTACGTAAGATTTATTGGGGTAATTTTAGGTTATTTAATTAGAAATATGAAAATTTATTCTTTAAATAAGTTTTTAATATTTTATAATATTAGAAATTTTTTATGTTTTATGTGATTTTTACCAAATTTAAGAACTTATGGTTTAAATTATTATTTTTTAAATTATGGTCAGAAATTATTAAAGAATATTGACATAGGTTGAAGAGAATTATATAGAGGTTGAGGATTATTTAATATTGTAAAAAATTATTCTATTTTCTATAATATTTTTCAAATGAATAATTTTAAGATTTATTTATTTAGATTTATTTTATGAATAATAATTTTTATGTTATTATTATTATTAAATTTTTAATTTATATTTATTTATTTATATATATATATATATATATTAATA